>OZ035985.1:0-25000 GCA_964035005.1 Erebia palarica | reverse complement strand
GTCCGCTGCGCACGCTGTGATGTCCACATAGTTGCTGCGGGATCTGCCTCCCCTTTTTGTGTCGAAAATAGCACTGTTGTAGGCTCTGGAGTCCACCTTAGTGCCTTTAGCAATAGGCTACGCTAGTCCTCGCTAAGCTGTCAAACTTCTTGCGTATGCTGCAGTCCATGCTAAAGGCATTATGGTGTGTGTCTGCTACCTTCGCCTGATGGCAGTTACTGCATCTGGGGGGGTCACCAGCCTGCAGTGCCGGGCAGTCGGCACGCAGATGGTGGCTCCCACAGTGCGAACACACGTCCCTCTCCTCAGTGCACTGCTTCTTTCCGTGGCCGAAACGCAGGCACCTCGTACATTGCATGAGCGGGGTTTGGTCGAAAACCCTCACTCGCTGCATGTCGATATGCACCCGTCCCGCCTCGGTCAGGCGTTGCCACATCTGGGGAGAAACTTGCATCACCACGTGGTTCTCGTGTGGGTTTCTGGCTCGTTTTCTATATCTGACTGCCATCTTAAGGTTCTCTTGATTTAGGCCCTCCAGTATGTGGGAGTTCTGATTAAGAACCGCCCTGGCTATGTCCTCGTCCGTGTTATACGATAGCACGTCCTTGAACACCACCAGGGGGAGCTTGTTTACGGCCTCTTCGACTTTTAGGCTTGCCGCGGACTCTTTCAGTCTCTTGGTGACTTGCTCCAGATCCGACTTAGAGTGACAGCCCAGGACTATTTTTTGATTCTTGACTTTACGCAGCTTGTCTACTCTCAGTCCGGTGTCTATCGCGTTGACTGCAGCTCTTACTTTTTCTGTCACTGTCCCACTCGTGTCATTCTCATCCTCGGATGAGACAATGATGGAATGCATCGGTGGAGGCATAGCAGCAGTTCTTTTTGCTGCAGCCCCTGCGTAAGTAACCCCTTCTATGAGGTGGTTATTGGGTATGGGCCGCGGTGTCATCGTTTGCATCTCTTGCGTGAGTGCACGTGTAGAGAGCGTACACTCAGCAGTGCTTTTATTACAGGCTCTCATTGCCTCCATTAATTCTATAATTTGGGTGCTTAGCTCTTGTTTTTCCTTAATGTTGTTTTGTCCTGTCTCCAATGTTTTTCCTTGCCTATATTGTACTATACTTTCTTGCTCCTTTGTCCCCTCTGGTATGCACGTTTGTGTCGTTTTTTCCGCTTTCTCCCTTCTGCTATCCCTCTCCAGTTCATCTTCTAATTTCCGCGCCACCGGTACAGCTATGGCCAGCTCGTACAGCCTATCCAAGGCCTCTTTTATTTGCAGCTTAACGTCTCTTCTTAGGTTTTGGAATCTACCGAGGTTCAACAGGCCTTTCCTGTGAATCTCGGCGGCTTCCTCCGCCTTGCTAAAAGGGCCCGTCTTGGTCTTTATGGGGCTGGGTGTGAGGGGGTTTTTCTTTGTTTTTGTGACTGTCGCTGTTCCGGTGGACAGTTGTTGTATTTTGTTTGAGGTCTTTAGCAATTTCTTTCCTGGAGGAGTAGAGCAGATAGCTTTGGTGGGTTGGGTTGGTCCTGCCGATTTCCCCAATGGAGATGTTCCAGCTATTACCTGCTCTATGTCTTCAATGGACTTCCGAACATTTTGAGACTTAGGTATGTTAGATGGCCCTGCCTTTAATACTTTCTCCTGTGCTCCGGCTGGAGTGCGAATCATATTTAACAATGAAGTTGTCTTATATTTATATGCCAAAATTTACCTAACCTAGTCAATAATTACAGTTAATATAAATAAATTAACTGGGTTGTGTATAGATCAACCCCGCCGTCAATTTCAATTTATAAATAAGTATAGAAAAATAGAGGTCAATAATTACTAAAAGGCTATTACGACTGTAAAATCCCAGATATACAGAACTAAAATTAAAATTTTTAACCTAAGGTATTTTCTTGGGAGTGTAAAGGCTCCCAAGGTCAAGACTTACGATCTAAATAGTGGTGGGGAGGTGTATAATCTCTCCCCCCGTCAGGTACACAAGTTCTGCACAAGCAGGTTACCCAAAACAAAAAAAAGCAAGGGTAAACAAAATCGTAATTACTTAACTAACCTAACCTAACTTTAATTGATAACTTGGGAGTGTATATGGCTCCCAAGGTCAAATCTTACAGTCCAAGTCGTGGTGGGAAGGTGTACAATCTCTCCCCCCGTCAGGTTCACGATTTCCGCACAAGCAGTATATCGAATAAGGAGTTTAAAGTTTTCTGGTTCTCCCTAGGGTACTGCTCCCTGGCACCCGTCTAACGACAAGTGGGCGGGTGGGTGGGCCCGAAAAAGCGTTTTTCGCGGCGGAAAATCCCGGAAAACCGGTCGTACGGCGGCGCGCGAGCGATCGCTCGCGTGCAGGCCTCGCCCGAGCTGGAAAATGTGAAAATTAAAAGAAAATCGGAAGGTTTGAATTTTGATGCGAAATTTTTCTAAGTCCCAAAAATGTGAAAATCGTGAAAAATTAAAATTTTGTTTTTCTTTCGCAGGTCGCTAGTGCCAGTCGACAGCAGCGCCCTGTGAAAGTTTCGCTGGAAAATTTGGAAAATTCGGGCAACGGCGCAGGAATTCAGCGATTTTTCGCTATTGATCTGATCAATTAGTATGGAGATCTCGAGGTATAAGGTAACCTCGGTGTCGAAATTTCCTAAGTAGGTATACGCGACAAAAGCGTTTTTCGCGGCGGAAAATCCCGGAAAACCGGTCGTACGGCGGCGCGCGAGCGATCGCTCGCGTGCAGGCCTCGCCCGAGCTGGAAAATGTGAAAATTAAAAGAAAATCGGAGGTTTGAATTTTGATGCGAAATTTTTCTAAGTCCAAAAAATGTGAAAATCGTGAAAAATTAAAATTTTGTTTTTCTTTCGCAGGTCGCTAGTGCCGGTCGACAGCAACGCCCTGTGAAAGTTTCGCTGGAAAATTTGGAAAATTCGGGCAACGGCGCAGGAATTCAGCGATTTTTCGCTATTGATCTGATCAATTAGTATGGAGATCTCGAGGTATAAGGTAACCTCGGTGTCGAAATTTCCTAAGTAGGTATACGCGACAAAAGCGTTTTTCGCGGCGGAAAATCCCGGAAAACCGGTCGTACGGCGGCGCGCGAGCGATCGCTCGCGTGCAGGCCTCGCCCGAGCTGGAAAATGTGAAAATTAAAAGAAAATCGGAAGGTTTGAATTTTGATGCGAAATTTTTCTAAGTCCCAAAAATGTGAAAATCGTGAAAAATTAAAATTTTGTTTTTCTTTCGCAGGTCGCTAGTGCCGGTCGACAGCAACGCCCTGTGAAAGTTTCGCTGGAAAATTTGGAAAATTCGGGCAACGGCGCAGGAATTCAGCGATTTTTCGCTATTGATCTGATCAATTAGTATGGAGATCTCGAGGTATAAGGTAACCTCGGTGTCGAAATTTCCTAAGTAGGTATACGCGACAAAAGCGTTTTTCGCGGCGGAAAATCCCGGAAAACCGGTCGTACGGCGGCGCGCGAGCGATCGCTCGCGTGCAGGCCTCGCCCGAGCTGGAAAATGTGAAAATTAAAAGAAAATCGGAGGTTTGAATTTTGATGCGAAATTTTTCTAAGTCCAAAAAATGTGAAAATCGTGAAAAATTAAAATTTTGTTTTTCTTTCGCAGGTCGCTAGTGCCGGTCGACAGCAACGCCCTGTGAAAGTTTCGCTGGAAAATTTGGAAAATTCGGGCAACGGCGCAGGAATTCAGCGATTTTTCGCTATTGATCTGATCAATTAGTATGAAGATCTCGAGGTATAAGGTAACCTCGGTGTCGAAATTTGCTAAGTAGGTATACGCGACAAAAGCGTTTTTCGCGGCGGAAAATCCCGGAAAACCGGTCGTACGGCGGCGCGCGAGCGATCGCTCGCGTGCAGGCCTCGCCCGAGCTGGAAAATGTGAAAATTAAAAGAAAATCGGAAGGTTTGAATTTTGATGCGAAATTTTTCTAAGTCCCAAAAAATGTGAAAATCGTGAAAAATTAAAATTTTGTTTTTCTTTCGCAGGTCGCTAGTGCCGGTCGACAGCAACGCCCTGTGAAAGTTTCGCTGGAAAATTTGGAAAATTCGGGCAACGGCGCAGGAATTCAGCGATTTTTCGCTATTGATCTGATCAATTAGTATGAAGATCTCGAGGTATAAGGTAACCTCGGTGTCGAAATTTGCTAAGTAGGTATACGCGACAAAAGCGTTTTTCGCGGCGGAAAATCCCGGAAAACCGGTCGTACGGCGGCGCGCGTGCGATCGCTCGCGTGCAGGCCTCGCCCGAGCTGGAAAATGTGAAAATTAAAAGAAAATCGAGAGGTTTGAATTTTGATGCGAAATTTTTCTAAGTCCAAAAAATGTGAAAATCGTGAAAAATTAAAATTTTGTTTTTCTTTCGCAGGTCGCTAGTGCCGGTCGACAGCAACGCCCTGTGAAAGTTTCGCTGGAAAATTTGGAAAATTCGGGCAACGGCGCAGGAATTCAGCGATTTTTCGCTATTGATCTGATCAATTAGTATGAAGATCTCGAGGTATAAGGTAACCTCGGTGTCGAAATTTGCTAAGTAGGTATACGCGACAAAAGCGTTTTTCGCGGCGGAAAATCCCGGAAAACCGGTCGTACGGCGGCGCGCGAGCGATCGCTCGCGTGCAGGCCTCGCCCGAGCTGGAAAATGTGAAAATTAAAAGAAAATCGGAAGGTTTGAATTTTGATGCGAAATTTTTCTAAGTCCAAAAATGTGAAAATCGTGAAAAATTAAAATTTTGTTTTTCTTTCGCAGGTCGCTAGTGCCGGTCGACAGCAACGCCCTGTGAAAGTTTCGCTGGAAAATTTGGAAAATTCGGGCAACGGCGCAGGAATTCAGCGATTTTTCGCTATTGATCTGATCAATTAGTATGAAGATCTCGAGGTATAAGGTAACCTCGGTGTCGAAATTTGCTAAGTAGGTATACGCGACAAAAGCGTTTTTCGCGGCGGAAAATCCCGGAAAACCGGTCGTACGGCGGCGCGCGTGCGATCGCTCGCGTGCAGGCCTCGCCCGAGCTGGAAAATGTGAAAATTAAAAGAAAATCGAGAGGTTTGAATTTTGATGCGAAATTTTTCTAAGTCCAAAAAATGTGAAAATCGTGAAAAATTAAAATTTTGTTTTTCTTTCGCAGGTCGCTAGTGCCGGTCGACAGCAACGCCCTGTGAAAGTTTCGCTGGAAAATTTGGAAAATTCGGGCAACGGCGCAGGAATTCAGCGATTTTTCGCTATTGATCTGATCAATTAGTATGAAGATCTCGAGGTATAAGGTAACCTCGGTGTCGAAATTTGCTAAGTAGGTATACGCGACAAAAGCGTTTTTCGCGGCGGAAAATCCCGGAAAACCGGTCGTACGGCGGCGCGCGAGCGATCGCTCGCGTGCAGGCCTCGCCCGAGCTGGAAAATGTGAAAATTAAAAGAAAATCGGAAGGTTTGAATTTTGATGCGAAATTTTTCTAAGTCCAAAAAATGTGAAAATCGTGAAAAATTAAAATTTTGTTTTTCTTTCGCAGGTCGCTAGTGCCGGTCGACAGCAACGCCCTGTGAAAGTTTCGCTGGAAAATTTGGAAAATTCGGGCAACGGCGCAGGAATTCAGCGATTTTTCGCTATTGATCTGATCAATTAGTATGAAGATCTCGAGGTATAAGGTAACCTCGGTGTCGAAATTTGCTAAGTAGGTATACGCGACAAAAGCGTTTTTCGCAGCGGAAAATCCCGGAAAACCGGTCGTACGGCGGCGCGCGTGCGATCGCTCGCGTGCAGGCCTCGCCCGAGCTGGAAAATGTGAAAATTAAAAGAAAATCGAGAGGTTTGAATTTTGATGCGAAATTTTTCTAAGTCCAAAAAATGTGAAAATCGTGAAAAATTAAAATTTTGTTTTTCTTTCGCAGGTCGCTAGTGCCGGTCGACAGCAGCGCCCTGTGAAAGTTTCGCTGGAAAATTTGGAAAATTCGGGCAACGGCGCAGGAATTCAGCGATTTTTCGCTATTGATCTGATCAATTAGTATGAAGATCTCGAGGTATAAGGTAACCTCGGTGTCGAAATTTGCTAAGTAGGTATACGCGACAAAAGCGTTTTTCGCGGCGGAAAATCCCGGAAAACCGGTCGTACGGCGGCGCGCGAGCGATCGCTCGCGTGCAGGCCTCGCCCGAGCTGGAAAATGTGAAAATTAAAAGAAAATCGGAAGGTTTGAATTTTGATGCGAAATTTTTCTAAGTCCCAAAAATGTGAAAATCGTGAAAAATTAAAATTTTGTTTTTCTTTCGCAGGTCGCTAGTGCCAGTCGACAGCAGCGCCCTGTGAAAGTTTCGCTGGAAAATTTGGAAAATTCGGGCAACGGCGCAGGAATTCAGCGATTTTTCGCTATTGATCTGATCAATTAGTATGAAGATCTCGAGGTATAAGGTAACCTCGGTGTCGAAATTTGCTAAGTAGGTATACGCGACAAAAGCGTTTTTCGCAGCGGAAAATCCCGGAAAACCGGTCGTACGGCGGCGCGCGTGCGATCGCTCGCGTGCAGGCCTCGCCCGAGCTGGAAAATGTGAAAATTAAAAGAAAATCGAGAGGTTTGAATTTTGATGCGAAATTTTTCTAAGTCCAAAAAATGTGAAAATCGTGAAAAATTAAAATTTTGTTTTTCTTTCGCAGGTCGCTAGTGCCGGTCGACAGCAGCGCCCTGTGAAAGTTTCGCTGGAAAATTTGGAAAATTCGGGCAACGGCGCAGGAATTCAGCGATTTTTCGCTATTGATCTGATCAATTAGTATGAAGATCTCGAGGTATAAGGTAACCTCGGTGTCGAAATTTGCTAAGTAGGTATACGCGACAAAAGCGTTTTTCGCGGCGGAAAATCCCGGAAAACCGGTCGTACGGCGGCGCGCGAGCGATCGCTCGCGTGCAGGCCTCGCCCGAGCTGGAAAATGTGAAAATTAAAAGAAAATCGGAAGGTTTGAATTTTGATGCGAAATTTTTCTAAGTCCCAAAAATGTGAAAATCGTGAAAAATTAAAATTTTGTTTTTCTTTCGCAGGTCGCTAGTGCCGGTCGACAGCAGCGCCCTGTGAAAGTTTCGCTGGAAAATTTGGAAAATTCGGGCAACGGCGCAGGAATTCAGCGATTTTTCGCTATTGATCTGATCAATTAGTATGAAGATCTCGAGGTATAAGGTAACCTCGGTGTCGAAATTTGCTAAGTAGGTATACGCGACAAAAGCGTTTTTCGCAGCGGAAAATCCCGGAAAACCGGTCGTACGGCGGCGCGCGTGCGATCGCTCGCGTGCAGGCCTCGCCCGAGCTGGAAAATGTGAAAATTAAAAGAAAATCGAGAGGTTTGAATTTTGATGCGAAATTTTTCTAAGTCCAAAAAATGTGAAAATCGTGAAAAATTAAAATTTTGTTTTTCTTTCGCAGGTCGCTAGTGCCGGTCGACAGCAGCGCCCTGTGAAAGTTTCGCTGGAAAATTTGGAAAATTCGGGCAACGGCGCAGGAATTCAGCGATTTTTCGCTATTGATCTGATCAATTAGTATGAAGATCTCGAGGTATAAGGTAACCTCGGTGTCGAAATTTGCTAAGTAGGTATACGCGACAAAAGCGTTTTTCGCGGCGGAAAATCCCGGAAAACCGGTCGTACGGCGGCGCGCGAGCGATCGCTCGCGTGCAGGCCTCGCCCGAGCTGGAAAATGTGAAAATTAAAAGAAAATCGGAAGGTTTGAATTTTGATGCGAAATTTTTCTAAGTCCCAAAAATGTGAAAATCGTGAAAAATTAAAATTTTGTTTTTCTTTCGCAGGTCGCTAGTGCCGGTCGACAGCAGCGCCCTGTGAAAGTTTCGCTGGAAAATTTGGAAAATTCGGGCAACGGCGCAGGAATTCAGCGATTTTTCGCTATTGATCTGATCAATTAGTATGAAGATCTCGAGGTATAAGGTAACCTCGGTGTCGAAATTTGCTAAGTAGGTATACGCGACAAAAGCGTTTTTCGCAGCGGAAAATCCCGGAAAACCGGTCGTACGGCGGCGCGCGTGCGATCGCTCGCGTGCAGGCCTCGCCCGAGCTGGAAAATGTGAAAATTAAAAGAAAATCGAGAGGTTTGAATTTTGATGCGAAATTTTTCTAAGTCCAAAAAATGTGAAAATCGTGAAAAATTAAAATTTTGTTTTTCTTTCGCAGGTCGCTAGTGCCGGTCGACAGCAGCGCCCTGTGAAAGTTTCGCTGGAAAATTTGGAAAATTCGGGCAACGGCGCAGGAATTCAGCGATTTTTCGCTATTGATCTGATCAATTAGTATGAAGATCTCGAGGTATAAGGTAACCTCGGTGTCGAAATTTGCTAAGTAGGTATACGCGACAAAAGCGTTTTTCGCGGCGGAAAATCCCGGAAAACCGGTCGTACGGCGGCGCGCGAGCGATCGCTCGCGTGCAGGCCTCGCCCGAGCTGGAAAATGTGAAAATTAAAAGAAAATCGGAAGGTTTGAATTTTGATGCGAAATTTTTCTAAGTCCCAAAAATGTGAAAATCGTGAAAAATTAAAATTTTGTTTTTCTTTCGCAGGTCGCTAGTGCCGGTCGACAGCAGCGCCCTGTGAAAGTTTCGCTGGAAAATTTGGAAAATTCGGGCAACGGCGCAGGAATTCAGCGATTTTTCGCTATTGATCTGATCAATTAGTATGAAGATCTCGAGGTATAAGGTAACCTCGGTGTCGAAATTTGCTAAGTAGGTATACGCGACAAAAGCGTTTTTCGCAGCGGAAAATCCCGGAAAACCGGTCGTACGGCGGCGCGCGTGCGATCGCTCGCGTGCAGGCCTCGCCCGAGCTGGAAAATGTGAAAATTAAAAGAAAATCGAGAGGTTTGAATTTTGATGCGAAATTTTTCTAAGTCCAAAAAATGTGAAAATCGTGAAAAATTAAAATTTTGTTTTTCTTTCGCAGGTCGCTAGTGCCGGTCGACAGCAGCGCCCTGTGAAAGTTTCGCTGGAAAATTTGGAAAATTCGGGCAACGGCGCAGGAATTCAGCGATTTTTCGCTATTGATCTGATCAATTAGTATGAAGATCTCGAGGTATAAGGTAACCTCGGTGTCGAAATTTGCTAAGTAGGTATACGCGACAAAAGCGTTTTTCGCGGCGGAAAATCCCGGAAAACCGGTCGTACGGCGGCGCGCGAGCGATCGCTCGCGTGCAGGCCTCGCCCGAGCTGGAAAATGTGAAAATTAAAAGAAAATCGGAAGGTTTGAATTTTGATGCGAAATTTTTCTAAGTCCCAAAAATGTGAAAATCGTGAAAAATTAAAATTTTGTTTTTCTTTCGCAGGTCGCTAGTGCCGGTCGACAGCAGCGCCCTGTGAAAGTTTCGCTGGAAAATTTGGAAAATTCGGGCAACGGCGCAGGAATTCAGCGATTTTTCGCTATTGATCTGATCAATTAGTATGAAGATCTCGAGGTATAAGGTAACCTCGGTGTCGAAATTTGCTAAGTAGGTATACGCGACAAAAGCGTTTTTCGCAGCGGAAAATCCCGGAAAACCGGTCGTACGGCGGCGCGCGTGCGATCGCTCGCGTGCAGGCCTCGCCCGAGCTGGAAAATGTGAAAATTAAAAGAAAATCGAGAGGTTTGAATTTTGATGCGAAATTTTTCTAAGTCCAAAAAATGTGAAAATCGTGAAAAATTAAAATTTTGTTTTTCTTTCGCAGGTCGCTAGTGCCGGTCGACAGCAGCGCCCTGTGAAAGTTTCGCTGGAAAATTTGGAAAATTCGGGCAACGGCGCAGGAATTCAGCGATTTTTCGCTATTGATCTGATCAATTAGTATGAAGATCTCGAGGTATAAGGTAACCTCGGTGTCGAAATTTGCTAAGTAGGTATACGCGACAAAAGCGTTTTTCGCGGCGGAAAATCCCGGAAAACCGGTCGTACGGCGGCGCGCGAGCGATCGCTCGCGTGCAGGCCTCGCCCGAGCTGGAAAATGTGAAAATTAAAAGAAAATCGGAAGGTTTGAATTTTGATGCGAAATTTTTCTAAGTCCCAAAAATGTGAAAATCGTGAAAAATTAAAATTTTGTTTTTCTTTCGCAGGTCGCTAGTGCCGGTCGACAGCAGCGCCCTGTGAAAGTTTCGCTGGAAAATTTGGAAAATTCGGGCAACGGCGCAGGAATTCAGCGATTTTTCGCTATTGATCTGATCAATTAGTATGAAGATCTCGAGGTATAAGGTAACCTCGGTGTCGAAATTTGCTAAGTAGGTATACGCGACAAAAGCGTTTTTCGCAGCGGAAAATCCCGGAAAACCGGTCGTACGGCGGCGCGCGTGCGATCGCTCGCGTGCAGGCCTCGCCCGAGCTGGAAAATGTGAAAATTAAAAGAAAATCGAGAGGTTTGAATTTTGATGCGAAATTTTTCTAAGTCCAAAAAATGTGAAAATCGTGAAAAATTAAAATTTTGTTTTTCTTTCGCAGGTCGCTAGTGCCGGTCGACAGCAGCGCCCTGTGAAAGTTTCGCTGGAAAATTTGGAAAATTCGGGCAACGGCGCAGGAATTCAGCGATTTTTCGCTATTGATCTGATCAATTAGTATGAAGATCTCGAGGTATAAGGTAACCTCGGTGTCGAAATTTGCTAAGTAGGTATACGCGACAAAAGCGTTTTTCGCGGCGGAAAATCCCGGAAAACCGGTCGTACGGCGGCGCGCGAGCGATCGCTCGCGTGCAGGCCTCGCCCGAGCTGGAAAATGTGAAAATTAAAAGAAAATCGGAAGGTTTGAATTTTGATGCGAAATTTTTCTAAGTCCCAAAAATGTGAAAATCGTGAAAAATTAAAATTTTGTTTTTCTTTCGCAGGTCGCTAGTGCCGGTCGACAGCAGCGCCCTGTGAAAGTTTCGCTGGAAAATTTGGAAAATTCGGGCAACGGCGCAGGAATTCAGCGATTTTTCGCTATTGATCTGATCAATTAGTATGAAGATCTCGAGGTATAAGGTAACCTCGGTGTCGAAATTTGCTAAGTAGGTATACGCGACAAAAGCGTTTTTCGCAGCGGAAAATCCCGGAAAACCGGTCGTACGGCGGCGCGCGTGCGATCGCTCGCGTGCAGGCCTCGCCCGAGCTGGAAAATGTGAAAATTAAAAGAAAATCGAGAGGTTTGAATTTTGATGCGAAATTTTTCTAAGTCCAAAAAATGTGAAAATCGTGAAAAATTAAAATTTTGTTTTTCTTTCGCAGGTCGCTAGTGCCGGTCGACAGCAGCGCCCTGTGAAAGTTTCGCTGGAAAATTTGGAAAATTCGGGCAACGGCGCAGGAATTCAGCGATTTTTCGCTATTGATCTGATCAATTAGTATGAAGATCTCGAGGTATAAGGTAACCTCGGTGTCGAAATTTGCTAAGTAGGTATACGCGACAAAAGCGTTTTTCGCGGCGGAAAATCCCGGAAAACCGGTCGTACGGCGGCGCGCGAGCGATCGCTCGCGTGCAGGCCTCGCCCGAGCTGGAAAATGTGAAAATTAAAAGAAAATCGGAAGGTTTGAATTTTGATGCGAAATTTTTCTAAGTCCCAAAAATGTGAAAATCGTGAAAAATTAAAATTTTGTTTTTCTTTCGCAGGTCGCTAGTGCCGGTCGACAGCAGCGCCCTGTGAAAGTTTCGCTGGAAAATTTGGAAAATTCGGGCAACGGCGCAGGAATTCAGCGATTTTTCGCTATTGATCTGATCAATTAGTATGAAGATCTCGAGGTATAAGGTAACCTCGGTGTCGAAATTTGCTAAGTAGGTATACGCGACAAAAGCGTTTTTCGCAGCGGAAAATCCCGGAAAACCGGTCGTACGGCGGCGCGCGTGCGATCGCTCGCGTGCAGGCCTCGCCCGAGCTGGAAAATGTGAAAATTAAAAGAAAATCGAGAGGTTTGAATTTTGATGCGAAATTTTTCTAAGTCCAAAAAATGTGAAAATCGTGAAAAATTAAAATTTTGTTTTTCTTTCGCAGGTCGCTAGTGCCGGTCGACAGCAGCGCCCTGTGAAAGTTTCGCTGGAAAATTTGGAAAATTCGGGCAACGGCGCAGGAATTCAGCGATTTTTCGCTATTGATCTGATCGGTTAGGTTAGGTTAGGTTAGGTTAGGTTAGGTTAGGTTAGGTTGGGGTGTTGGGCCAGGTAACCTCCTAGTGTGCTCGGGCACTGCTAGTCCCTTTGGATACGTCCGGAGGGAAGGGCAGTGCCTGGGCCGGTGCACCCCGGTAACATGGTTAGCAATTTCTCGTTATGGGATATTGCTAGCCATGGCTAATAACCTGGCAGGGGGGGAGGGGACGGTTCTCCACGTGTCCCTCTGATCAGCTGAGGGCACAGTGGAGGAACCCAGGGGGGAGGGGGGGCGAAGACGCCCAAGGGAGCGGGGGAACGCTCAGGGGGGGGAGCGGGGGAAACGCTCAAGGGGAGGAGCGGGGGAAACGCTCAGGGGGGGGAGCGAGGGAACGCTCAATAGCAGGAGGACGGAAGGACCCTTCTGGAGGGGAGGAGTCCTGAGGCGAGCTCGGTGTGCACTCACCCTGCCTCCGAGCGGGCTGCGTGGGAGCTAGTCTCACGCAGTCCTCGCCACCAAATCGGAATCCCGTAGGAGTGTCGGGCGTTGGTCATGTCTCACGACCGGCACTGGGACCGAGGGTCCTGGCTTAACCGCCCGGACCGCGAGGAAGAAAACCTCTATAAAAAATCACCCCAATCCCAAGCGGCGGCGCACCGTGAGGGGATGCATGGCTGGTGGGTTGTCCAGTCTCTAGTGCGAACCACGTCCGGGTACCGGCCGACCCCCGTGACGTAGCAGGCTTATCCGGGTGCAGGGGGCACCGCCCGGATGGACCGTTATCCCCCACACTCGTGGGAACAAATATGGAAAGTTCAAAAAATAAAAACATAGTAGTTGGAAGGAGAGAAGAGGAGAGGAGTAGAGTAGAGGAGGAGGAGGACGTGTCTGGTACGGACACAGACTCGAGCTTGATGAGCGTGGAAAGCACGATCAGCGTTGGAGGAAGAAAAAGGCCACTTAGTGACGAAGACGAAGTGGAAGTCGCGCCAAAGCAAGGCACCGTCAAACGCGGGCGAGGTAGGCCTCCAACGACAGGAAGGTATGTCGGTCTGGGAAAGGCTCAGAAAGAGTTAAGGCCGCCGTTCGTGCGGCAGAACGGGCGGAGAAAGAGGCCGCCGAAGAAAAAGAGGTTGCTGATCTAACAGCGAGCATCCGTTCTGGCCGGGAGTGCCGGCTGTCGGAAACCTCTTCTGCGGCCTCGGACGACGTAGAGGTGGAGGGCTTGACGGCAACCGAACTTAATAGCAGGGTTCATGGTGCCGTCAACGCCATAAAAAGGGTGGCGAAAGCCTCCAAAGGGCTGAAGGGCACGTGCCAGAAGGCCCTCAAAGAGGCGGCTGCGGCCATCGAAGAGGCTGCGGAGGTGATGCTCAGGCGCACCTCCACTGAAGAAGTGAACCGGTTGCGTGCGGTAAATGCTCGCCTCACCAGCGAAATGGCGGAGCTCCGCCATGAGCAGGGTAAGTTGCGGGCGGATATCAGCAAGATCCGGCAGGAAAGGAGAGATGAGGCGGCTAAGCCCGCACGTGAGGACTCGGAGCAGTTCAGCCTGCTTCTGAAAGAAGTGTCGAGCTTGTCTGCCCGCTTCTCCGTCATTGAGGGGCGGGTTTTGCGCCCACCACTGGCCGCAGATAGAGGGGCGGGAGGATCTGCGAGGCCTTCGTTCGCAGAGATGGCTGGTAAGCCGGGCACGTCGACCCCGCAAAACCAAAAGGCACCTGCTGGGGAAAAGGCGCCCAGCCAGGCAGGCCAAAAGGCACCCGAGGATGCCACCTCGAAGAAAGGGAAGGGGAAGGGCAAAGGGAAGGCCTCTAGCGCCCAGGCTGCTGCGCCCGCGCCTGATGCGGAGCAGCAGAGTCCCTCGGACGCCCCACCTGGGGAGGAACAGTGGCATACCGCGGGGGCCAAAAAGGAGGCCAGGAAAGCGAAGGCCAAGGCCAATAAGGCGGCGAAAGAGGCGGCCCAAAACACTGCCAAGCAGAAGGCGCGACTCCGTGCTCCTCGGGCGGCGGCTGTCGTAATTACGCTGTTGCCCGAAGCCGTAGAGAAGGGCCTCACGTATGGTACTGTCCTCGCCAAGGCCAAGGGGGGAATTAACCTGGGTGAGCTCGGCATTGCGGGTGTGCGGTGTAAGACGACAGTGACTGGTGCCCGCATGCTAGAGGTTGCGGGGGCTGAGAGTGGCCCACAGGCTGACGCTCTCGCTGAAAAGCTGAGGGCGTCACTGGAACCTCTGGGGGTTAAGGTTTCCAGACCCACCAAGAGCGCTGAGTTGCGCATCGTGGGTCTGGATGACTCAGTGACCATTGAGGAGTTGGAGGCCGCCGTCGCGAGTGTTGGTGGATGCTCCCCTGCCCAAGTTAAGTCAGGTCAAATTACGTCGGGCTTGACTGGGCTACGGACAGCGGTCGTCAGCTGTCCTGTCGTGGCGGCCAAAAAACTAACCGAGGGTGGCCGGCTCATGGTGGGCTGGGTGTCGGCGCAGGTCAAGGTCCTGCAGCCCAGGTCTCTCAGATGCTACCGATGCCTGGTGGAGGGGCACGTTGGCGCACAGTGCACCTCGGAGGTAGACCGCAGTAACCTCTGTTACCGCTGCGGTCAGCCGGGGCACAAGGCCAGTACATGCGAGGCCACACCGCAATGTGCTTTGTGCTCGGCGGCGGACAAGCCGGCTAACCACCGGTTGGGTGCCAAGACCTGTGGTGCGCCCAAGCAAAAAGGCAAGCCTGCAACATCCCAGGCTCAGGGGGGCGAGAGTATGGACACTTAATAATGGGTCCACCTCTCCGCCTCCTCCAAGCGAACATCAACCACTGCGCCAGAGCTCAGGATCTGCTCCTCCAGAGCATGGCGCAGTGGTCGATCAACGTCGCGGCGGTCGCTGAACCGTACTTTGTCCCTCAGAGGGACGATTGGGTGGAAGATGTGTCGGGCTCGGTGGCCCTTATTTTGCGGGTCTCTGTTGAGTCCCCGTCACTCGAAAGCGTAATTCGGGGACGGGGATTTGTAGCGGCGAAGATTGGTGGAGTGGTGGTGGCAGGAGTCTACTTCTCACCTAATGGCACTCTTGCTGACTTTGAGGGATTGCTGGGGGATTTGGGCGTCGTTGTCGGTCGAAGCCGTCCCAACCCTGTGCTTGTCCTCGGGGACTTCAATGCCAAGTCGTCGGCTTGGGGTTCCCCGACGACAAATGCCCGGGGAACAGTGCTGGAGGAGTGGGCTGTTGAGCAAGGCCTGCTGCTCCTCAACCAAGGTACTGTCCACACGTGCGTGCGACAGCGGGGCGGGTCAATAGTGGACCTTTCGTTCGCTAGCCCTGCTGTAGCGCGCCGTGTTCGGGGATGGCGCGTCATGGAGGAGGTGGAGACGTTATCGGATCACCGATACATCCGGTTTGACGTCTCCCCTTCGGCCTCGGACGCTCAGGTCCGTATCACACAAGGAGGGGTCGGCCCGCGTTGGGCGTTGAAGCGCCTCAATAAGGAAGTGCTCCTTGAAGCCTCCATTGTACAGGCCTGGGTCTCCGCACCGGTCAGGCCTGTCAGTGTTGACGAGGAGGCGGAATGGGTCCGGACGGCGCTGACGCAGATCTGCGACGCGGCGATGCCGCGTGTCCAGCACTTCCCTGCCAGACGGCAAGTATATTGGTGGTCGCAAGAAATTGCACAACTGCGGGCTGCATGTGTGCAGGCGAGGCGCCGATACGCTAGGCACCGCAGGAGGCGGCGCCGCACCCAACTTGGGCCGGCTATAGAGGCGGAGCTGTACGACTCCTACAAAGTGGCGAAGCGGGCCCTTCAGTCGGCTATCAAGTTGGCGAAAATCAGGGCCCGGGAGGAGCTGCTGGGGACGCTGGATGCAGATCCGTGGGGGCGCCCTTATCTTATGGTGAGGGGCAAGCTTCGCCCTTCAGCGCCGCCGCTGACCCAGAGTCTCGATCCGCAGCTCCTGGAGGATGTGGTGTGCTCTTTGTTCCCGGCCAGAGCGGAACACAACCCGCCGACGATGGCTCCGCCGACTATCGGGGACGGCGACATACCAGAGGTTACCCCAGGGGAACTAAGAGCAGCGGTGCGACGGCTTCAGGCCAAGAACACAGCCCCGGGACCCGATGGCATACCTGGCCGAGCCCTGGTCCTGGCCTCGAAGGCTCTCGAGCCCCGACTGCTGGGGCTCTTCAGCGCATGCTTGGAGCGGGGCCAGTTTCCAGTGCGGTGGAAGACTGGAAAGCTGGTCCTACTCAAGAAGGAGGGTCGTCCAACGGACTCTCCGTCCGCCTACCGGCCGATCGTGTTGCTGGACGAGGTGGCGAAGCTCTTTGAGCGAATTGTGTCGGACCGTCTCGTGCAGCACTTGGAGGGCGTGGGGCCAGACCTGGCGGAGAACCAGTTCGGTTTTCGCCGAGGGCGCTCGACAGTGGACGCGATCATGCGTGTCAGAGCCCTGTCGGAGGAAGCGATCTCTCGGGGTGAGGTGGTGTTGGCGGTGTCTCTCGACATCGCTAACGCGTTCAACACCTTGCCCTGGAGTTGCATTAGGGAGGCACTCGTGTACCATCGGGTGCCAAACTACCTCCGTCTCGTAGTCGGATCGTACTTGGCGGATAGGGCGGTCGTCTACCCGGGTCGGAGCGGATGGGGTCGGCGAGAGTGTTCGTGCGGTGTTCCACAGGGGTCAGTCTTGGGACCGCTCCTGTGGAACATCGGTTATGACTGGGTGCTGCGAGGAGCGCTGCTCCCCGGTGTCGGTGTTATTTGCTACGCCGACGACACTCTGGTGACGGCACGCGGAGAGACGCACCGGCAGGCGACATTGTTGGCGACCGCTGGAGTCGCACAAGTGGTCGGGAGGATCCGGCGCCTGGGTCTCGAGGTGGCCCTTAACAAGTCGGAGGCGATGTTTTTGCATGGCCCCCGGCGTGCACCGCCTTCGGGATCCCACATCGTCGTGGGAGGTGTTCACATCGGCGTCGAGTCGACGATGAAATACCTGGGACTCGTCCTCGACAGCCGGTGGGACTTTGGCCCGCATTTCGAGCGCCTGCTCCCCAAATTGATGGGAGCTGCGGGAGCGCTGGCTCGATTGCTGCCCAATCTTGGCGGCCCAGAAGCCTCTTGTCGGAGGCTCTACGCGGGGATCGTGCGGTCGATGGCCCTCTATGGGGCGCCTGTGTGGGCGGATAATCTGACGGCCCGCAACGCCGCAATTCTGCGGAGGCCACAGAGAGCGATGGCCGTCAGGGCAATAAGGGGGTATCGCACGGTCTCCTTCGAGGCGGCGAGTCTCCTAGCCGGATCTCCGCCGTGGGACCTTGAGGCGAAAACTCTCGCCTCCCTGTACCAGTGGACAGTGGAGGTGCGAGGACGGGGCAACAGACCGATGCCGTGTGTATACGCGCGGCGTCGCTCCCAGCTCCGTCGCATCCTACTGGCGGAATGGAGGGATCGACTGGAGAACCCCGGCGCAGGGCACGCCACGATAGCGGCGGTAAGGCCGGTCATGGAGGGTTGGCTGGGGCGCAAGCATGGCGCCCTAAGCTTCAGGTTGACGCAGATACTTACCGGGCACGGTTGCTTCGGTAAGTATCTGCATCGCATAGGTCGCGAGCAATCGCCCGGTTGCCACCACTGCGAGGACCGCCCCGACGATACGGTGGGGCACACGCTGGAGGAGTGTCCAGCATGGGCAGAGCAGCGCCGTGCACTCGACGCGGCAGTCGGAGGCCTCTCGCTACCAAACGTTGTGGAAGCGATGGTCCGGAGCGAGACAGCGTGGAACGCCGTTTCCTCCTTTTGCGAGGAAGTGATGAGCGCAAAGGAGGCGGCGGAGCGCGAAAGGGAAAGCTTGGCAGTGGATCCCTCGCGCAGGAGACGCACTGGGCGCCGGAGGGCGCAAGTTGACCTCCGGCCGCCGTGAGTTGCCGGCCTGCGGGTGATGGACGTAGGGGGCGTCCGTCTCCCGACCAAAAACAGGCCAGGAGGTGGCGCGCCGTGTTCCGGGCGCGCCCCCGGGGTGGATTCGGCAGCGGTCAGGCAGCCGAGATAGGAGAGACCCGTTAGCACGGGTCAAGACCTGCGGGAGCGCGGCGAATACTTCCTAGTGTATCCCGCGCGACCGCTGGGTCGCCGAGGAACAACACAGGTTTTAGTGGGTGCAAGCCCCACATAACCTCTCCGTTTCCCCTGACGGAGAGGTATGCGTCAGGCATTTCCTGTGTATAAAAAAAAAAAAAAAAAAAAAAAGGTTAGGTTAGGTTGGGGTGTTGGGCCAGGTAACCTCCTAGTGTGCTCGGGCACTGCTAGTCCCTTTGGATACGTCCGGAGGGAAGGGCAGTGCTTGGGCCGGTGCACCCCGGTAACATGGTTAATAATTTCTCTTTATGGGATATTGTTAGCCATGGCTAATAACCTGGCAGGGGGGGGAGGGGGTGGTTCTCCGCGTGTCCCTCAGACTAGCTGAGGGCACAGTGGAGGAACCCAGGGGGGAGGGGGGGGCGAAGACGCCCAAGGGAGCGGGGGAACGCTCAGGTGGGGGGGAGCGGGGGAAACGCTCAGGGAGGAGAGGGTGGTTCTCCGCGTGTCCCTCCGACCAGCTGAGGGTACAGTGGAGGAACCCAGGGGGGTGGGGGGGCGAAGACGCCCATCGCGAGGAAGAAAACCTCGTTAAAAAATAACCGAAGGGGGCGGGAACGCCAAGTTGGGGCCAGGTGTGGCACGCAGAGGAAGAAAACCTCGTTAAAAAATTACCGAAGGGGGCGGGAACGCCCAGCGTCCCTTTGTTTTCAGAGGGCACGCAGAGGGAGGGAGGACCCTCTGGAGAGGAGGAGTCCTGAGGCGAGCTCGGTGTGCACTCACCCTGCCTCCGAGCGGGCTGCGTGGGAATTAGTCCCACGCAGCCCTCGCCGCCAAATCGGAATCCCGTAGGAGTGCCGGGCGCTGGTCATGTCTCACGACCGGCACTGGGACCGAGGGTCCTGGCTTAACCGCCCGGACCGCGAGGAAGAAAACCTCTATAAAAAATCACCCCAATCCCAAGCGGCGGCGCACCGTGAGGGGATGCATGGCTGGTGGGTTGTCCAGTCTCAAGTGCGAACCACGTCCGGGTACCGGCCGACCCCCGTGACGTAGCAGGCTTATCCGGGTGCAGGGGGCACCGCCCGGATGGACTACGTATATCCCCCATACTCGTGGGAATAGTATGGAATTTTCAAAAAATAAAAATACTGTAGTTGAGAGGAGGGAAGAAGAAGAGAGGGAGAGAGAAGGAGAGGAGAGAGAGAGAACAGGGAAGTTCTGGGAGAGGAAAAGGGCGGATGGAGATGCGGAGGCGTCGGAAGAGTCTGACTGCAGCCTCATGACTGTGGAGAGCAGACCCAGGTCAGGGTCCGCGTCCTCAACGGCCCCATCACTATCCGGCATGCCGGGAGTAAAACGGCCTCGCCTCAGCGAAGGCGAGGACGGTACAACCGATGAGGACAGGCCGGGGACTCCAATCCCCAGAAGGCGAGGGCGTCCGCCTATTCACGGGCGGTATGTTGGGATAGGGAAGGCCAGGGAGGCTCAACAGGTTGAGAGGAGGGCCGACGCAATAGCCCAAGCCAAGGCGAGGGCGGAGGAGGACCTCGCCAAGGAGGCGGCTGTTGCGCGCTTCCGGCGGGAGATTCGCCCGAAGGCGAGGTCTCTGGTGGCAGGGCAGCGGATGGACGAACAGACCGCGGCTCGGCTCCAAGACCAGGTGTTGGAGGACCTGGACCTTATCAACAAGGTGGCCACAAAGTCCTCCAACCTGAAGGGCACATTCGTGCGTGACTTGAAGGACGCTGCGGCCTCCATTAAGGAAGCTGTAGTAGTCCTGGGGTCGCGCACAGTGTCAGAAGAGACGCTCCAGCTGCAGGCGGACAACGCCCGACTGCATGCTGAGATGGCCAGCCTCCGCAGGGAGCTGGACCAGTTGCGCCAGGAGGTGGAGAAAGCGCGGAAACAATCTTCCGCCGCCTCTCCTTCAGAGACGGCTAAGGAGGCGCCCTCAAGGTCGCAGCCTCCTCCTTCGCGGGCCGAGAGCGGACGCCCCGGGGTCACCCCTGCTGCGTCCTCCATGGAGGAGATCTGTCGGGCGGTGATGGTGCAGGTCGGCGGCATGCTAAATGCCCGTCTGGCCTCCCTCGAGGACAGACTCCTCCCAGAACGGAGTATGAGGCCACCTTTGGCGACAGATAGGAAGCGCTCTGGGACGTTCGCGGAAGTGGCTTCGAGGCCGGCTCCGGGCGCTCCAAGGACATCCGCGAGAACGCCGCAGGCACCAACTCAGAGTGCACCTAGCCGGCAGGCAGGGCAGGCGCCATCCGCACCGCCCCAGCACACGGAGGGGGCTGTGCCGAACCCGCCTAGGGCGCAGACGGGAAAGGAGGGCCCACCTCCGTCATCTTCTTCCCCAGCCTCCGAGGAGAGGGAGGAGGGGAGAAAAAAGAAGAAGAAGAAGAAGAGCAAAAAGAAGGGGAAGAAGGGGAGCCAGAAGCCCGACCCACAACAGCAGAAACAGCAGTCGGAGTCGGAGTGGACGAAGGTGGGTCCCAAAGGGCGACCAAACGCGAAAAGTCGCACCCGCAAGCTCCGCACTCCTCAATCGTCGGCGGTGATTCTCACACTGCAACCGGCGGCGGAGGAGCAGGGTGTGACCTATGAAAAGGTTATCGCGGCCGCGAAGACCAAAATCGGCGTGGCGGACATCGGTGCCCAGGGAGTCCGCTTCAGGAAGGCGGCTAATGGCGGGCGTGTCTTCGAGTTCCCCGGGGCTGGAGCCTCCAGTGCTGAGAGGGCGGACTCTCTGGCCGCAAAGCTCCGGGAGGTTTTGGGTGATGAAGTCGTTCGGGTCTCCAGACCTACAAAGTCTGTTGATCTGCGGGTGTCGGGCCTGGACGACTCCGTCACCAGCGCTGAGGTTGCGGCCGCGATCGCAAAGGCGGGAGAATGTCCCACCGAGCAGGTGCGAGCCGGAGAGGTGGGGCTCAGATATGACGGGCTGGGGGCGGTGTTGGTGCGCTGTCCTGTAGCGGCCGCCAAGAAAGTTGTAGCGGGAGGGCGGCTTGTTGTGGGGTGGGTCTCCGCCCAGGTCAAATTGCTGGAGGCCCGACCCATCATGTGTTACAGGTGTCTTGCTCCAGGGCACGTGGGTGCCCAGTGCACGGAGGGAGTCGACCGCAGCGGGCTATGCTACCGCTGCGGCCGAGCAGGTCATAAGGCCCGCGGATGCACCGCTGAGCTGCACTGCATAATATGTGCGGCGGCTGGCCTGCCGTCGGAGCACCGCCTGGGCAGCAAAGCCTGTGTGCCCCCACCTAAAGGGAAGAGGAGAGGAGGGAACGGAAGCACGACTTCTCCCTCACCCCAACAAGCGGAAGCGCCGCGTGGGGCAGAGGAGGTCCCGATGGCTACGGACCCGTGATGGACCTGAGCCTCTTACAGGCGAACGTCAATCACTCCGCCAGAGCTCAGGACCTTCTGTTTCAGAGCATGGCGGAGTGGTCCATTCACGTGGCCGTAGTCGCCGAGCCCTATCGCGTCCCATCTGGGGACGATTGGGTGGGAGACGGAGACGGAGTGGTGGCCATAACGTCCCGGTCTGGGGTGGGCTCCCCGGCCTTCAGCAACGTAGTTCGAGGTCGGGGATATGTCTCGGCTTTTGTTGGCGACGTCATGATCGTCGGAGTGTATTTTTCGCCGAATCGGAGCCTCGCCGACTTCGAGCAATTTTTGGATGAGATCGGCGTCCTGATAGGCAGAAGTCGCTCCGGCCGTGTGCTCGTCGCTGGGGTCCTTAATGCCAAGTCTGTGGCATGGGGGTGCCCAGACACGGATCCCCGGGGACGGGAATTGGGGGAATGGGCGACAGCGACTGGACTCACGGTTCTCAACCGAGGGTCGGTCAACACGTGCGTGCGGCAACAGGGCGGCTCCATTGTGGACGTCACCTTTGCCGATGCCGCCCTGGCGCGCCGTGTCCGAGACTGGAAGGTGCTGGAGGATGTCGAGACGCTGTCGGACCACAGATACGTGAGGTTCGGCATCTCCGCGAGTGTGGCCACCACGAACGGCCCGAATCGGCCTTCACTGGGAAACGGTCCCCGTTGGTCGCTGTCGCGAATGGACCGGGACTTTCTGGCAGAGGTTGCCCTCGTTGAGGCTTGGTTTTCCGCGCCCCGAGAGGACAGCTTGGGCGGGGTGGAAGAGGAAGCAGCGCGTCTGGGCGCGGCTATGTTGCGTGTCTGCGACGGAGCCATGCCTAGAGTGCGCTCCTTCCCTCCGAGGCGAGCGGTGTATTGGTGGTCCGAAGAGCTCACGCTGCTGCGCAGATCCTGCGTGGCGGCGCGACGCCAATACACCCGCAGCCGGCGACGGAGGAGACGGGACCCGATAGAGGAGGAGCGCCTGTACTCACTTTACAGGGACGCAGTAAAGTCGTTGCGCGAGGCCATAGGTGCGTCCATTGACCGGGCTCACGACGAAATGTTGGCGACGTTGGATGGGGACCCGTTTGGAAGGCCGTATAAGGCGGTGCGGAAAAAACTCCGACCCTCGGCCCCTCCTATCACGCAGAGTCTTGAGCCTTCGGTAGTGGAGTCGGTCGTAGCGACTTTGTTTCCCGAAGGGACCGAACGTCAAGCGCCACGTGTGGCGCCTCTCACGGACGAAGAAGACTGGAGCCCGGGCGCGCCCCCGGTTACAGAGGGTGAACTGAAGGCGGCGGTGATGCGCATGAGAGCGAAAAACACTGCTCCAGGCCCCGACGGCATCCCTGGTCGCGCCTGGGCTCTTGCCTTAGGCCCTTTGGAGCCGTGGGTTCGGGCATTATTCGGAGCCTGTCTCGAGCGGGGCCAGTTTCCGGCTGAGTGGAAGAAGGGGAAACTGGTCCTTCTCCGGAAGGCCGGTCGCCCGGTCCATGAACCGTCGGCATACCGACCAATCGTGTTGCTGGACGAGGTGAGCAAGCTCTTTGAGCGGGTCGTCGCCGCTCGCCTCGTTCAGCACCTAGAGACGGTGGGGCCGGATCTCAGTGGGAACCAGTTCGGTTTCCGCAGGGGCAGGTCCACTGTGGACGCAATAATGCGGGTGAGGGCCCTAGCGGAAAGTGCAGTGTCCCGGGACGAGGTGTTGGTGGCGGTGTCTCTTGACATCGCAAACGCCTTCAACACCTTGCCCTGGGGAGTCATTCGGGAGGCGCTGAGGCATCACACGGTCCCTCCATATCTCCAGAGGATCGTGGCCGCCTACCTCTCAGAGAGAGCAGTCGGGTACCCGACCAGCGGGGGTTGGTCTGAGAGGAGAATGACGTGCGGTGTTCCACAGGGCTCGGTTCTCGGGCCGCTCCTGTGGAACATCGGGTACGACTGGGTGCTCCGCGGAGCGCTAATGACGGGCGTCGAAGTCACGTGCTACGCCGACGATACCCTTGTGACTGCTCGCGGCAGTTCGTTCCGAGAGGCAAGGTGCAGGGCCACAGCTGGTGTGGCCCACGTCGTGGCTAGAATTCGGACCTTGGGCTTGGAGGTAGCCTTGCACAAGTCCGAGGCCCTGTGTTTTCATGGGCCTCGGAGAGCGCCTCCAGCCCGGTCCGTCTTGGTGGTGGGGGGAGTGTCCATCGGTGTCGAGCGTACGATGAAATACCTGGGACTCGTCCTCGACAGCCGATGGACATTCGTGGAACATTTCCAGCGTCTGGTCCCGAAGCTCGTGGGAGCTGCTGGAGCCCTTAGTCGGCTCCTGCCAAACCTGGGTGGTCCGAGCTCGCGGTGTCGCCGCCTATACACAGGTGTCGTGCGGTCGATGGCGCTATATGGAGCGCCCGTGTGGTCGGACACTCTGACCGCCCAAACCCGGGCTTTGCTGCGAAGGCCGCAGAGAGTCATGGCGGTCAGAGTGATACGGGGGTATCGCACGATATCTTGCGAGGCCGCTTGTGTGTTGGCGGGGACACCACCCTGGGATTTGGACGCTGAAGTGCTCTCGAGTGCGTACTGGCGGAGGGTGGATGCCCGAACGCGGGGGGAACACCCTACGCCGGCGCAGGACCGCGCATGGCGGAAGTTGGCGGAGGCCGATCTCGTCGCTCGTTGGCGGGAGCGACTTGTTGCGCCGACGGCCGGCCACCGCACCATCGAGGCGATTCGGCCCGTCATTGAGCGCTGGACGGGCCGGAAGCACGGTGCTCTCTCGTTCCACCTCGTGCAGATCCTCTCGGGGCACGGTTGCTTCGGGAGGTATCTGTGCAGAGTGGCAAGACGAGAGCCCACTGAAGTGTGCCACGAGTGTGGCCACGCGGAAGATTCGGCGCAGCACACGCTTGAGTCATGCGTCGAGTGGGCGACACAGCGCGCCTCACTCGTTACCGAAGTGGGGCCCGACCTTTCGCTGCCCGCCGTCGTCAACGCCATGGTGAGCGGTGAAGAGGCTTGGGACGCCGTCGCCTCCTTTTGCGAGGAGGTGATGACGCGGAAGGAGGCGGCGGAACGGCTGCGGGAGGCCGACGCTACCGCTGATCCCCTACGTCGCCGAAGGACGGGACGCAGAAGACGCGCGCAGGACCGTAGAATGCCGCCCTAGTAAGGGCCCCGGGCGACCGAAAATCTGCTGTCGCCCGTTGAGTCCCACCCGAGGTAGAGCCCGAGTCGGGAGGCGCACCTAAACAGTGCATCTCATTAAAGTGATGACACCCTGTGTCCTAAGTGGAGGGTCCGCTAGGCGGACATCGCTGGCTGACGCGGAAGAATGCCGTAGGTGTCCCCGTGTACAGCCGAAAGGCGACGCGCAGATGCGCCGCTGGGTTTTAGTGGGTATTCTGGAGTGCCAGTGAGTCCCACATACCCTCTCGGAAGCATCGCAGTTTCACACTGCCTGCTTCCGAGAGGGATGCCTAAACGCATTTCCCAGCGAAAAAAAAAAAAAAAA